>JALIZH010004639.1:0-21860 GCA_030522465.1 Rhipicephalus appendiculatus | reverse complement strand
ACGGAAAGGAACATAGAAGAAACAGAGCAAGACGTGGAGTTAAAAAAGAGAAATGAAGGAGAGAAAAAAAGAAGAAGAGGGAAAGAAGGGGTAAGAATGAAAAATAAAGATTATAATTCGACATACAGAATGAAATAGAAAGGCAGAAATAGAAATGAGCAGATTCAAGGCGTAGAAAAATAGAGAGACCACGAAAAGCATAAAAATGCAGAAAAATAATGACACGAACATAATAGAAAAAAAAGCAGAGCTAGACAGCAAGTTAAAGAGAAATATAAAGAGAACGAAAGAGAGAGAAAGAAGCAGAGAGCAAGAATGGGAAAAAAGAGAAATAAAGATAAAACACGAGCGAGAAAGAGAAAGCGAAGAAATAAAAAAAAGGAAACAAACAATACAAGAAACAAAGGGAAATGGAAACAAAAAACACAATCAGAAACAAGGCATGTCATGCAGCTACTGTTTTCCTTCAGGCTTGGCAAAACTAGAGCAAAGCTGCCACAACTTTTTTTTATTTGACATGGGCGAAACAAGCGTCGCCTGCTACATGTACTACGGCAAAATGTATGGCGAGGTCATAAGTGAAACAGCGTCGCATCCGTCATAGTAGCGCGATCTCAGCTGGTGCAATGTGCCTCTTTACAAGTGGCGTGAGCCTGACAATTTCAAAATCTCTTGCTTACAGGTTTAAACAATAGTGACAATAAAATTCCGCAATATATATCTTGAAAGAAAGCCACAGCGATTCAGTAGCTGCGACAATGTGCTACGGAATTCTTGGTCCATGAGGCTGGCATTATACAAAAGCCATATTTAGCTGCAGTCTTCTGATTTGAAATGTCAAGAGGAAAACATTTCGAACATTTTAGCATACGCGGAATTTTCAAGCGTTTTGCTGTTCATATGTGACAAAGAAGCCGTCCCCATTCGACACTAGGCATTCTTGTTTCGGAATAAAGCACAAAGGCTTCAAATGAACAATTGTCGCAAGGACTTATTGGAACATAAATTAGGGATTGTGCGATTATCAAGACATTTATGCTGCCCTTACAACCACTCTAAAGGAGCATGAAATATGGGTAATTGATTGTAGTATACGCTGGAAACAACTCAATTTCTTGTGAGCCAAGCGCACTCGTACCATTACAATACAAATAAAGTCCAATACGAGCTGTCGTGAAAGCCAAAGCAATTTTCTAGTGCGCATAGGTTATAAGCCACAGAAACTTAAATACGAGAGACCGAAAAACTCGGTCAACCATATGAAAAAAGTGCGCTATAGAACAAGTCCATTTACAGAATACGATTATCCCTGGAGGACCAAAAATGCGCAGTTATTCTTTATATATCTGCTTGTTGTGTCGTGTGACCCCTGGTGTCATTCAAACACACCAGCGGGGAAAAGGTTCTCGTGCATGCCACTGGGTGGGGCTAGTTGCCCTGCTAGAGGCAGGTCAACGAGAGTTGACCAAAGCGGCTGTTTCGCAGCCTACAACAATCTTTCTTCCCTTCGGCAATGGTTTTGCACTCAATATTGAACTTTTTTTTTTACAAATAGACGATAGACGAAGCTAAGCTGACCAAAGCGTCGATGTAGCGCAAAACAACACACAGACACGAGAAGGCGTGTGGTGTCCATATGTGCCTTCTCGTGTCCGTGTGTCGTTTTGCTACATCGACGCTTTGGTCAGCTTAGCTTCGTCTATTTGTAAAAAAAAAAGTTCAATATTGAGATGCAAGACCATTGCCGAAGGAAAGAATGATTGTTGTAGGCTGCGAAACAGTATCGCACCTTTTTTTCAAGAGCCATCTCAGACTTGTAAGGACTTTTATCACACGATAAAAGCATCAGCAATAGATGTGTCCGCACTTTGGCGAATATGTAGCAGCTGCTTCCTGCAAGTGCCCGCGCTTTGTAAGACCGCCTTGCGAACTATGTACCGAATAATTTTGTCACGGGTATGGAAAGGTACAGTATGAAAGAAAAAAGATTAGCACAAGCGGCCGTTCCGGCCAACGGTCGCGTGTGGTAATCTTTTTCCGTTGATACTGCGCCTCTGGCGCGGGCGCCGAAACGACACCGAATGGTTGACGACGATGACGTTGTTGTTGTGGGACTGACTATGAAATTGGAAGTGTCCCTCACAAAACTTCGATGCGGGATTCCTTCTCTTAAGTTTTTACTCATACAGGTCTGGTCAGGTGCCGTCTCCTTTATGCTTTTACTGTCAAGAGCCCGAAAACATCGATCACTTTTTTTAATTTCTTGCCGCCGTTTTGCTAGCCATACGAAAAAACATTTCGAAATTTTCTTCAGGAAATTAAGAATTTCTCCTTAATTCTGAAAGTATTCTTTCCCTTGGGGCTTCTTCTCTGGGGACACAGCAACAGCAACGTCTGCATTGCCGTCTGCGAATTTCTTAGACTCAAGAAGAATTCTTTGTTAAGATTTTCCCAATCAAAATTTATTACTTTGGACTTCTCACTAATTTGATAGTAATCTACATTATAGTCTATACGTATATATTCCCTTGATGTCCGATTAATTCATTTTCCTCCATCAAAATTTAAAATTTTTCCCTCATATTGACCGCCGGTTTAATGGCCAATCCCCCGTAATGGTACGAGCCCATTTGTAAAGGCACAAGCAAGCAAGCAAGCAAGCTGCCCTGTTGACTTGGCCAATCCCCCCACAGTGGGTGTGAGCCATAGATAACGGGCGAACAAGAACAAGGACTTTCATTCCTGTGCTCGCTGTGCAGTCTTAACCCGACCAGCACTAATTTAAATACTTTTCGTAACATCTTTTTGATGGGGATTGCGGGTCTTCCGACAACCCGGCTCTGGATATCCGTAGCGGACGCCACTTTCGTCCAGCCACGATGCCTGAAGACAGTGCGCAGTCCTCGCAGTACACGTCAGCTCCGTCACCTAAGATCCATTCCCACCTTCTTGACCCTGGCACATTTTGCGGTACGGACACAACTGACTTTCACGAGGGGATCGTCTTATACGAGCGCGTGAGCAAACACTACAGGTGGGATGAAACACTTATGCTGGCCAATGTCACTTTTTACCTAAGAGGCAGCGCATGCGCATGGTACGAGACGCATGAGGAAGACCTGACAAGTTGGGACGTGTGCAAGCAGAAGCTCCGCGATTTCTACGGCCGGTCAGTTGCTCGGCATATTTGAGTAAGTTGAGCACGAATTCTGCGATAACGTAAATGGGCTCACTGACGCTGAGATTAAATTTTCTTTGTCTCATTTTTCTAACATTGCCCTTCTACTAACGGCCACATGTTTCCACAAACTGAAGCAGATATTTTTCGCATAACTAAAGTCGCTTGCAAACTTTAGAAGTATGCGGCATTACCTTTTCAAACCCTCGTGCACACAACTTTGCACCAATTGGCAGGGCTTTAGCGGGACTATTACTGCAGTCACGGAGGCCACCGGCTACCACGTGTCGGTCATCTGAGCGAAACCCCTCCGTCCTTCTAAAGTTGCACCCGATGCTTTCTTTATATATGTACATGATTGCAAGTATCCATGAGGCAGTGCTTACTTGGACGAGCCATTGACACCTTGGAAGGTCCAGACGTACGTGAATGTTCGCGCCTGGTAATCAATGTTTGTTCGGTTGGCCGCAACGCAGTCGAAAATGGTGTCGTTGTCCGAGTCCGATATCGATACGACATCTTTAAAGTGGGAAATCACCTGCGTCATTATAGCACACAAAATAGTTATTATCCATGAAACGGTGGTAAGCATTTACACACAGCCACGATAAATTCATGACACTACCTTAACATTTCTCTACGTTTAGTACGCACTCACCGCCTGACATTAGCACATTTAGACGGCTTCTGCTCGGGCTCACGTAGCAGCTGGCCGATAAGCGCGGATTATAATTATAAATTTAAGAACGATTCCAGCCCGACCAATCAAAAGAACTCAGTTTTCTTTTAGATAAAAAAACAGCCTCATCATGAAGTACCATGGCAGTGTTTGTTTTGTTTCTGACACACAGAGACATTTTAACACGAAAGTCCTTTTATACCGGGGTCCACCACGGCTGCACTGACGTATTTCCGTCATGGTTATGACGTTGTAAAATATATACTACGAGATAGCAAAGAAAAAAACTAGAACAAAAAAAAACGGCAGATCCCACGCATTATGGGAACCGTTGTAATGCGAAGCAGTCAGCAAGGGGCAAGTCATGCTGTACATAATATGCACTTCATGATTTAGATGTTAAGACCTTTCATTTATGTTCGTTATACAGTAACGTCACGCAATACCAATTTTGGTGTATATCAAGCTACTGAACTGGACGCAAGTGCACCATGAGCGTGGCATGTAAATCCCTTTGCACGTGACATGCACGTCGTGATTTTCATGTCACCCCATGCATTTATGTTCGTCATACAGTCACGTCGCGCAATACCCATTTTGGCGTATATCAAGCTAGTCAACTGGACGCAAGCGCCCCATGAGCGTGGTATGTAAATGGCTTTGTATATGACATGCATGTCATGATTTTAATGTTACCACCTGCCACTTATATTCTTCATACAGTCACGTCACGCAGTACCGGTTTTGGTGTATATCAAGCTAGCGAAACCACCGCGAGTGCACCATGAGCGTGGCATGCAAGTCATGCTGTACATGACATGGCATGATTTTTATATTACCCATGTCATTTATGTTTGTCATACTGTCGCGTGATGAAACGCCGAACTTGTTGTATATCATGCGAACGAAACGGCCGGGAGCGCACCTTGAGCGCGGCATGTAAATCATGTTGTACATGACATGGACTTCATGATTTTCATTTTGTGATCTGTCATTTATGTTTTTCATACAGACACGTCACGCAATACCAAATTTAGTGTATATCAAGGTAGAGAACTGGCCGCGAGCATGCCATGAGCGTGGCGCGCAAGTCATGTTGCACATGACATGTCGTGATTTCCATATTACCACCTGCCACTTATGTTCGTGATACACCCACGTCACGCAATTCCAATATATGGTGTATATTAAGCTAGCGAAACGGCCGTGAGCGCACCATGATCGTAGCATGTAAATCAAGTTGTACATACCCTGCACCTCATGATTTTCATTTTGCCACCTGTAATTTATGTTGTTCATGCAGAAATATCTCATCATACCAACTTTTTGATATATCAAGTTAAGGAAACGGCCACAGGAACACCAGGCCATGGCATGTAAACCATACCGTTCATGACAAGTTAGTCATAATTTTAATTATATCACCAGACATTCATGTTCGTCATGCAGTCATGTCATGCCATACCAAGTTTGGTCTAAATCCCATCAATGATACGTTCTGGGGAACACAAAGTCGTAGGCGGATAGATAGATAGATAGATAGATAGATAGATAGATAGATAGATAGATAGATAGATAGATAGATAGATAGATAGATAGATAGATAGATAGATAGATAGATACGCTCAAAGTCGCCGAAGTTCGCTAAGAAATGCTTCGCATTTAAAAGTTTCTTCAGTGGTAGTCGAACCTAGGACCTCTCCCTCCGCAGCGCGCGGCGCGAACCGACTCGGCCACAAACCGCATGTTCTTCAGCTTTCACCCTTTATACCCTTTAGCGCTGGGAGTATTCAGAGATCGGCGACTTCAGCGTGTTCTTGTTATTACTGGTGAGATGGCTGGAAGTGTCCGCTGGGCGCGGTTTAAAAGTGGTCGCCCCGCGCGTTGCGATGTGCACGCGCCTCAACAGGGCGTTGTCGCTCCTGCGCCTGTGCTTATCTCGTGATCGCGGCAGTTTGTAAGGCTTGGGCTTTCACCGCAAGTGCGCGTTGAAGTTACAAAGAGCAGGAAGGTCACTTCACTCGCTACAGCGGCTGCACTTGCTAAAGGAGCACGCTGCTCACGCACAAGTAACAATTGTGAAAGTTGTTCGCACTCGTCCTGTGTATACTTGTTCGTTCCTTCCGTGCCTCCTTCTTTGTGTTTGAGCAGCGCGCTTTAAGTGTCGAGCTGTGACAGTTGTTAGTAAGCGCTCTTCCCATGTATCGTCTATTCGTGCGTCCTTTCTGCTTGAGGAACATGCTGCAAGTTTCGAGCGGCTTGCCGTTCTTCGCATGACATTACAATTTGTTGCTATAGCATTGATTCCTTCGACCTTGTGGTCTCACAATAAACAATAAACGCTCAACTACCTTTGTGAAGACACGTTTCACTTTCCTGTTATACCGATTCATATGACAGAGGGATCCGTCATGTTTCTTCTCATTTGCTGCCATAAACACAGTACTTGCTTTATAAAAGATTTGAAATTCCAAATGCTTGCAAAAAATGCTGAATTCGAATAAAATAGGTTATTCTGTATAATACATAAATGATTAACACAGAACAATTGTTACCAGCACTTATAACTAAAGTATGGAAAGAAAACCTCTTGCGCATGAGCGTTTTTTTTTAATTTCTGATCCATTGCAGACATCACCCGGTACACATAACTCGCACTCGAACATTAGTGCCTCATGTGCTGCTGGATGTGCTAGGTTTGTGCATCTGGCGTTCTACTGCATGACAGTCTTTTTTTTTTTAATGAGAATCATTTGTTTGTGAACCAAGGGCACTTTTAATGTTTCTATCTATCAAGCCGCCTTCATCCGGACGCCGTCGTGACCGTCTCCTCAACATGGTATGTACCAAAATTGACCTAGGAAGACATGAGGGTATGACGAACATGATTCACGGGTCACGACATGAAAAAAAGGAAAAAGACGCCAAGACTTTGTGCTTCAACCAGCACAGTCGCAGCGAAAGCTGCTAGACTAGCCTCTGTAGCGTCGGTTGCAAATTCCGTTCCGTCGACGAATGCAAACACACAAGCTAGAAGAGCGGCTTTGTGAAGTATTTTCTAAACTCTTTCGGTGCAACTACTATAAGTAGACTGGCATGATAGCCACTACGTCTTAAATCATCCTTATCTTTGTGAAGTAGGGAAGCACCCACCACGCGATAATTCGTTATTGCGAGGAGGAGCGAGCTACCCGCTGCATATCTGTAAGGCATGATGTGCAATTCGTTGTTGGTGTGGCTGATGACGTTGAAGAATTATTTCTGGGCCCTTTGTAAGGGGTAGGAAGCTTTAAACCACCCAGTAGTTATGCAATTCGCACTTTGTGACGTCATGTCGCTTATTTCACAGTCGTACCACGTTATATTACATCTGTTAAAGCGATTCCTTAGCAACTACTACAAACTCACTTCTGATGTACCCGCTACGCCATAAATGATCATAATTTCTGTGAAGTACGGTAGCATTCATTTTCCATTACGCTTCATTCTGCGGAGAACCGTGGTGCCTGCGCCACGTCTGTAAGGCATTATGAGTTATTTG
Source organism: Rhipicephalus appendiculatus (assembly GCA_030522465.1). NCBI lineage: Eukaryota > Metazoa > Arthropoda > Arachnida > Ixodida > Ixodidae > Rhipicephalus > Rhipicephalus appendiculatus. The sequence goes on along the minus strand of JALIZH010004639.1, from coordinate 14,462 downwards.
CTTATGCTATGGCCTGACAACAATGAAGACTTACGGGTGATCCTTTTGTATTGGTTTGAAAGCATCAAGCGACCCACTCGCTAAGCGGTTCACATCATGTGACGCCTGGCTGTTGCTGTACTCCTCCATCATGCTACATCATGCGAGTTAATGTGATTCCTTCCCCCACACGAATCATGCAGTTTGCTATGTTCGTCCCTTATGTTTTTATACTCATAATAGGTACGTTCGTGAGCTACAAAGGCATGACTGGTCTAAACATTGTTTTCGTGAAGCACCCCGTGTGGTCACCATTTGTTGAAGCGTAACCGTAAAAGAAAAACAGTATTTCAGTATCGGCGTCCAGAGTTTACTCATTTTGAAGGTCGGTATTCACAAGTTGTTGCATGGAATCCTGGCCCCAAATCTTCTTCAGAAATTACCCGTATATGAGATATGGGAAAGGTTATGTTTTCAATGGCAGTGTTTGCTGACAATGGGTACCAACAAACCCCCCTGCCTCCACCCGCCTCCCCCACTCTTGCATTCTTCCCTGACCCGGCCCTTACGGGACTAAATTCTGCGACAGCGGCCCGCTGCTTCAGGTGAGTTTGAGATGCCTGGCGTAGTGGGTGCTTCCTGCTTCGCAAAAATTATGATGATTTATAGCGTATAAATAGTGGATGCCATGCAAGTGAGCTAGTAGTAGTCGCCCCAAGAGAGTACAAAAAGCTCTAGAAAGGCCGCTTTGATACCTCTGCCCCCTCAATTATTCCATACGATAGATACGTCGTTCACATTTCGAGAGCTGGATATGGCGCTTAGCAAATTAAGAAGACGCTGTGCTGTGGTTCCCGATATGATCAGCAATCAGATGCTGACAAATCTGCCATATAATCGAAGGTGCGCTCTTTTGGACATGTGTAATCATGTCTGGAGCACAGGAGAGATCCCACTTGAATGGAAGACAGCATGGGTGGTGCAGTGCTGAAGCACGGAAAAGATCCTGCGAGCCTCGCCTCATATCGACCGGCATCGCTAACATCATGCGTATCTAAGTTGATGGAAAGACTCATATGCACAAGACTAACTTGGTACCTTGAGCAAGAAGGAAGATGGCCCGCGTGTATGACGGGATTTCGCCCACGGCTGAGCGCCCAGGACAGTGTTCTGGACCTGCTGAGCCACATCGAGCACCACCGTGTCAGTGGCCTCTCGACACTCGCCGTCTTCATGGACGTTGCCAAAGCATATGATTGTGTGCTTCAAACAGGCATCGTCAACGGTACTGCAAGCCATGGGTGTTTCGGGAAATGCTCTTCGTTTCGGACATGAATTTATCGGAGACCGGCGTGTCCGGGTTAAGCTTGGAAATGTAACGAGCGAAGAGCGAACCGTTTCCCTCGGCGTTCCACAAGAAAGTGTTCTATCGCCCTTGCTTTTTAACGCTGCCATGACCAGCCTTCCTGGCGCTCTGAAAGTACCTCTGAAAGCAGTTAAAATATCCATCTATGCCGGTGATATCTGCATCTGCATCTCAGGGTACCAACACAAACGTTTGGCCCGGATAGCACAGGGCGCCATTTCAATCACTTGAACGCCATCTGTCGACACTTGGCCTGTCTCTATCAGCGGAGAAATCTGCCTTCACGCTCTTCCCGGGGGTGCGACGGAAGTCAACGCGCCTGTCACTGAATATCAGAGGCCATTCCATTCGTCGTGCGACAAGTGTTAGTTTCCTGGGCGTTACCATCGATAATAAGTTACTATGGCGACGAGCGGTTGATGGTATTGTGGCCACATCCGTGCAAAGACTCAACGCTCTTCGTCGCATGGCAGGTGTACGCTGGGGCAACAATACTATGTCGATGCTTAAGGTGATTGCTGCGCTCATAACAAGCCGCATTCTTTACCAGCTACCGCTGATATCGCTATCACCTAGCCAGTTTGAACGCTTAGAGGCAGTGCACAGAAAGGGTATTCGCTTGGCGATGGGAGTCCCTCAGGCGGCGTCAAACAAGAAGGTCAGCGATGAAGCCGAGTCTCCACCACTCCGCCTCCTGGCATCTCAGGCTTTGTTGACGCAGCTATCAAGACTGCGCCAGTCCTCCACAGGCACGGCCCTTCTCCGGTGGCTAAGAGCAAGAACTGACTCACATTTCCACGCGGCGCTGAACACATTTCGACATTTAGGCTTGAAATCGCCTCAACGGAGCCCTATCGACCCGCCATGGTCCTTTGTTGACGTTGCCTGTAACTTCAGGGTTCCTAAACTGCCGACGAAACGCACCGTTCCAGCTGCGGAAGCAAAGTTTCTGGTGTTGGACCATTTCAGCACCATGTACCGTGCTCACCTACAAGTTTACACTGACGGATCGGTGTGCACACAGACGGATAGCTGCGCAGCGGCTTTCTGCATACCCTCCCTGGGCGTGTCATGATCGGGCCGCCTGGATCGTGTTGTGTCGTCCACAACAGTAGAAAGCGCCGCAATCACCGCGGCTTTGCGAAAATTGCGATCGTTTTCTGCACGGGATGTGGTAGTGATGACGGATTCACAGTCGGCGTTACAGCAACTGTATTGAGGGCTACCTCAAGAAAAATTCACAAGACAATCTCTGGCGCTCATTAAACACCTGATCGGCAAGAGCTTCAATGTAAAGTTTCAGTGGATCCCATCCCACGTTGGAATTGAAGGCAATGAAAAAGCTGATGCCCTTGCACGAGAAGCGCGAACTTGTGTTCCAAAAATAAGAGCTCCTAAAACTTACCAGAACAACAAGGCTGTAATACGCAATCACTTCAGGGCGATCCACAAGTTTCCGCATCAGTCATGCGTAATCCAAGGACTTTCTAGAGAACAAGCGACGCTTCTTTACCGGATAAGAACTGACTCCGCATACAGCCGGCTTGGTCATTCAAGACTGGGCGAGGCGCCTCCCCCCTTTTGTGCCGTTTGTGGTGACATCGGCGACATCGAACATTTCATTTGGCTGTGCCCGCAGTTTGACAGCGAAAGAACAGAGATGGTACGCAGCTTGCAGAAAGTTTGTCACAAGCCAGGGACATTTGAAGATGTCATTTTTCCTGAAGGGCCCACGGCGACGAGGAGGAGCGTGCAACGGATCCTGATGGCTTTCCTGCGAGACACTGGGCTGTGTGACATTTGGTGACGGACCCCTATAATTAGAATAATAATAATATCTGGGTTTTACATCCCAAAACCACGATATGATTATGAGAGACGCCGTAGTGAAGGACTCCGGAAATTTCGACCATCTGGTGTTCTTTAACGTGCACTGACATCGCACAGTACACGGGCCTCTACCATTTCGCCTCCATCGAAATGCGACCGCCGCGGCCGTGATCGAACCCGCGACCTTCGGGTCAGCAGCTGAGCACCGTAGCCACTGTTCCACCGAGGCGGACACCCCTGTAATTCAAGAGATGCTCAGGCGGAACAATTGTCGGCCATTTAGGCCAGGCTAACCCCGCCTGTTGCAACATCACAACCACCACCACCACCACCATCCAGCTTTCGCTGTGACTGTGCTGCGTATCCCGCACAGGCCTGGCATTTTTTCTTCATTTTTGTCTCATTTCGCGCGACAGCACTTACGGACAACGGTGGTGGCGGCGGGCGCTGTGGATAACTACGGCCCTGTTCTGATCTCAGAACAGCTTTCGCTGTAATAACGTGACTTACCTGCCTCCTACGTCACGAGATCTCTTGCAGAATTTCCGTGTGGCACATATCCACCTAACACAGCTCATTCTACACGGGTATGTGCCGCACGTGATTTACAATATATCTCAACCCAGGAACAGCGATAAGTGAATTTGGAAAACTTAACGCTAAACCGCCAAAGACCTCGTGTCGCACGAAATTCAGCACCGGCTTTGATGGCAAAAAATCCTGATGGATGCAAAGTATAAAGTTTACAGTCACAGCCGGAATCGAACCCAGGCATTCTGCATGGCAGGGAAGTATTTTGCCACAGAGCCACACCAGTGCTTCAAACTTCTTAAGAAAAAGGTCCGAAGTGAGGCTAAGGAATATAAGAGTGTATACGGGGAGAGACCGTAGGTGTTCCGGTAATCTTATACGAAGAGCGTTGACACAGAGTGGAGAAAAAAGAACTAGGAGGCTCACCAGTAAACAATGCATGTAGAAATGAGTGTTTCAGCCCCGCTAACGAGCAACCTGGGGACAAGCGAAGCATGCAGTGTTTTGAGAGAGATTTCTTTGATGAGACACACATGGTGTCAAGCCTGGAACCCTAAGACCATGCATGTAAGGATGGGTGTTGCTGCTCCACTAACGTCATCGGCTACTTGTTGGGCAAACTGTTGCCTTCATATTTAGCGGACCTGTAGGGAGTAGTGGAATTTACCCATTGTGGCACATACCCGTTATTATGATGCACTGTGACTATATGACACACCGCGATGACAGAAGACGCCGTCAAGCCTAGCCCCTAAGCTGCTCCGCACGTAAGAAGTCTTTCCGAAGCGTCACGTCCGGGCGGCGCCAATTGTGGTTGCAGCGTTTTATATGTTACTGTGCTCGACTGCTGACCCGAAGGTCGCGGCTTCGATCTCGGACGCGGCGGTCGCATTTCAATGGAGGCGAAATTTTAGAGGCCCGTTTACTGCGCGATGTCAGTCTACGTTGAAGAACACCAAATCCCTCTGTAGCGTACCTTACAATCATATCGTGATTTTGGAGCGTAAAACACCATTATCATTACATAGCTGTTGGCTATCTGGTCTGATAACAACGTAATAAACGGCGACAGCACAAGCTACTGTGAAGACTTCATCGAATACGCCGACGAACGCTACTTATCATATGCCCATCATCGGACCTTTGTCCGCACTCCGTTCCGCTAAAACTTACAACTCTGCGCTAACGTGATTGCCGCCGTTACGTCGGGCTATGAGCTAACTTTTCAACTCCAGTGCATTCGACGCGTCTCGAAAGTCCGCCATATGCACACAACAAATAACATTACACAAATACCTTGTAAAACACGACTCAAAGTGAAAAATCTGGCATAGGCATCAAATCGATTCCCACAATGCGTGGCATCTGCCGTTTATGGCCGGTGCGGCCATACACGCATCAGCCTCTCCTATTTGTCGGATCAGCAATGAAAGAAACAATACCTCGAAAGGGTCCGGTAGATCGTAGTGCAGCTTTCGTGGTCCTCCCGGGGCACCCAGTTTAGCCAAGGTAATGCTCCCGGTGCAAAGCACGGACAGTGCAAGCGTAAACGCGTGTCTGTACATTCTCAAGCTCTACGTAAAACAGCTTTCCGGTGTATAATCCTTCTTGTGGGGTATCTTTAATCTAAAACGGAGCAAAGGTCATCAACAAATTACGGATGTTTATCCGACTTGACGGTGGCACTCATTTTTTTTTCTACTTTCCTTCTCACAAAAGCATGCGCACGTGTGTGTTTTTAATCTTCAATTTAACGAACCCTTCGCCGACACATACAAGTCCACCGAGTACACGGTCATGTGCGGCGCGTCAGTGAATTACTCGCATGTCTAGAAAAGACGTCATGTTGTCAGACAAAAGAGAGCCTGTTAGGTCTGATGAATATAAAAAAAAGTCATTTGGAACACATTGAGAAATGTTTTTCACTTTTTTTATCTGTTTTGAGAGCTGCGACTGATTCCGTTTAACAGGTGGCCTTCAAAGCGCAGACAAACATGTTTGTTTTGGCGTTGTGTCCATGAAACCCTATTGCTTGGCGAAGAAAGTACGCACTCTTTAATTTCTGGTCAATGCGTTTGCAAATTATTAAGTCTTGTTAGAGATATGTAGTATTCTGTAGAAGCTAAATAGGCAAAACACATTTCAGAACTTATAAAATGCTGAATTGCTTTCGTAGCAGCCACTTGAGTTTATTTCTGGAAAAAATTGTTTAAAAGTTGTGAAAACCAATATTCATTCGCCACGCCCATGCGCACTTTAAAGGATGTTGAGGAACTAGTGAAGCAGCAAAGTGCAAACCAAATTGAAGTTGACGAGAAGGCGGAGGCTTCAAGAGAAGAGGAATTGATGTACACTAAATGTTGCTGGAATCAAGCTTTCGACAAGAGGGCTTGTCGAATCGCTCTGACGAGGACAACACTCCTTGTCAAAACACTGGCACCTGCGACGTTCCCTCTTCGAATTTAACAAGTAACAAAAAAAAAACACGAAACGGGTTGTCCTACCAATCTGATAGGGATAGATAGTAGACAATGGAACATACTTTGCTTACAGGTATGACACCGGGTCATATTAGCTCGACTGGCTTTTTTCGATAAACAAATCTAGTTGTGGAATACAGCAGCCTACTATTGTAAATGAGGTTCCCGACATTCATGTAGGTAATCACTAACTCTCCGTCGCAACATTGATTGCATCGTCCCGTGGTTGTGACTTTGGAGTAAGCACAACTGAGGCCGGTAAGGATTTAACTCATCATTAAGCGCACTTGTACCCAGCAAAAGAAACAACACTGAAAGGGCTACGATAGCGGCGAGCAGCACAATCACTCGCCTAGCCAGGGTGAGAGGTGACTGGGGGTGTAGAAACTCGCTGAAACTTTTCAGTTTTGCATGTGTCTACTCAGAGTACCCCAGCTATCTGTAGACAGGCTTGAAAAATATACCCACGCACTCTACCAATGCATGTTGATTACTGTTGCCTCATCAGGCATGTTTAATTACCTAACTTTTGAAGCAATGAACCTGGGTATAAAATTAGTGTGACAACGTTGTAGATCACATTGCAAAACATCCCGATTAGACACTTTCTAACTTTCCATCTATTAATTATAATTGTTTTTCTTCCTTGCTACAAATGCCCGCGAAATTTTATAAAAACGCGACGTGTCATGCCCGCTTGCTCGCCGTATTGCCGCGCACTGAACCATTCCGAGAGAAAAAGACCATAGTATTTGGAGGGGTATGCTGTCCCGGCAGCGCGGCGACGATGGTGGTGGCTGTGCGGTGAGGCACGTTTTGCTAGCGGCAGCACAAGCATTTACCGCAGCGTCTGCTTGTCGCTGGCACGAAGCGTAGCGAGGGAAGCATATCGTACGTACGCGGCACGTTAGGCAGTTCCGGCACCATGACGTGCCTGAGATCCCTATGTTTTTTAAAGGTAGCGACAACTGCACGTGCACCCTCTGGAGGGGTCCAAGGAGGAGCCCTAGAAGACGACGCTCCGCTCGCCCGCTTGCATTCTGCCAACACCTGAAGACCTCTCTCACGGCGCGCTTGAACCGGTTAATTATTGACGTTTGTGGCGTGAGCTGCTCAGGAAACTTCGAACGACAGGGACAAGAGCTAACAATCCCGGAGTACGCTAAACGTTGAAAGAAAACGCATGCTTTTTCCGAATCAGCTTCTCAGCAGTTTCCCGCAGCATTTGTCATGCAGGACATTTGTATTTCAATTCTTTGCGTGTTTTCAAAATCAGCGTAACTTGAAGAAGAAGTGATACTTGGGCGAGCAAATACTGCTTGTTTTTTAGTTCGAGAAAAACTAGGCATGTTGTGATCTTACTGCTGCTTTCGGAAACGTCATGGGGCACCAAGCGTAGTGCGCAGCGCAGAACGCCCGCTATTATTGGTTTCATTGCGTTTGTCGGCGTTCAGAAGTAGTTCCACGATTGCACGGTATTTTAACTAAGCTTATATAGTTTTTTAAAGTACTCTAATAAGCTTACTTAGGAGAAAGAGTTGCACTGCATGCGTGGAATATCAGCAACGAGAATGTCTTTCAAGATCTAAAAAATATAGCATGTCGACTAGTGTCTCACGCATTTTAATGCGGATCTGTTTTAAAAGAATTCCAGTTATTCAAAGCCTTTCCCCTTTTACTACCCCCGCCTCCTCGACATTCCGCAGTTACAAAGGTATGTCGAAATGTTACCCACTGCAATTTCAAGTATATTTGGGATATGTATACACCTACTGGTCCTGTACCATACTATAACCATAAAGGCTGAGTTGGGCAGTTTTTTGTCGAGATGCAAGAGAAACAAAGAGCACTTATTAAAACAATGGGATTTATTGCAAGAATTCAAACACAGTTTTTCTTTGGAACGTTTCCTCTGAGCAACGATCGCCCTCATTCGCTTGCAGGGTGGCTTCCACTCCTTCTGCCTTGGCCGATAAGCAAAGATGCTCGGTGAAGCATATGCTTCCAGTTTTTCCTCCCAGTGTCTTGCAATGTTATTTGCTCGAATTCGTCAAAAGCATTGTGGTCCTCAAGGGAAAATATCACACGGCCCGGTGAGGCACAAAACTAATCCCAAATGGTGCTTTCCTTGGGAACTCTCAGTGTTGAAGCCAGCCCGGTGAGATAAACAAACGCAGCTGTGTAGGGTTATCCGAGCTATGTATTGTGAGAAATACGGGGCGCGATTCAACAATAACTACTACACACAAATCTACAGCTGAAATAATGCCGAAAGAATAATCGCGTTGCTGAGATAATGAGCTTGCATTATCTCAGCAACACGTGCTTTTGCTCACGGCGAGATGATGCCAGCAACGGCGTGCTTTTCTTTGTGCTGAGCGTGCCAACAAAAGCACGCCGGCGAGGCGAAAAGCTGCTTGAAGTTACAAACATACGAAATCACTTACCTGCGCATAGCCGGGTATTTTCTATAGACACAAATTCCTTGCTCCCAATTCTGTAGAGCCATATCATTCTGTAGAAAATGTTATTGTCACCACGAGGCACGAAAAGACAAAAAAAAGCTTTTTCCATCCTCCGCCTGGTGAGGAAACCGAAGCCACGGGAACCCGGCAAGAGTCACGCTTCAAACATTGAATTCAAACACAAAATTCCTGCGTCCACTCAAGTATCAGGAACTACGTACTTCTAGTTTGCAACTACAATGCGACAGAGCGCGTGAAGTACTCCCTGCTCACAGAAAAGGTCCATTTCTACGCTAAAAAACACAGACATCCGTACGTCCCGCCAACAAAGTGCTCACGCCGCTGGACCTTTTGGGCGGGGCGCGAAGGCAAAAGGGCACCTGTCGCCAACCGGCCTATCGCAGAACGCCGCGGCTGGATCAGAACTTTCCGCTACTTTTGAAAGATACAGGGCCTTTAGGCGGGCCTGGGCGGGCAACTGGACATGTCACGTGGTATTTTTTTAATAATTGAATTCATGTCCCATTGTTCACCTTATTGCCTCTGCGCAGGCGGAGTTTTCAATCTTCTGTTGTTGTTTTCTGCTGTTTCTATAGTTGTGAGCAATATATTCGCTGACTGAAGGAATAAACGCATTTGTTTGTTAGTCAGCGCCGTGGTCTCATGTCCTCTCTTGTCCTGTCTTTTTAGCGCAGTTTTCTACTAGTAATCATCGACCAACCAGCCCAAATGCGTACGCTACGGTGCTCAGCTATATTGCGCCCACATCCACATTAGCCGCAGATTAAACAAAGTGTCCAACTACGTAGATCGACGCATTGCCTTACAGAGGTGATGTGTGTACAATCGCAACAGATAAACATTGGCAGAAGTATCTGGTGGCCGGAGTGGAAAAATAGCGACACGCAGCGCTGTTGCTCACGAGCCCGCTTATAATCAGAGTGCCAAGTACATTTCATTTTCCAAAGCAAGGATGGTCTGCAGTAACCAGTACGTCGTGCTATTCACCCATCCGAAACCCCACATCTTACATGAACGCTTGGGTATTCCTCATCGGTAGGCGTGGCTACGCACATGACTTCAGCTTTTTTCCATTTTTTTCGCTGGTGTTGCGAGCGCCCGCAAGCTTATCGCTGTTAGCCCGAAAAAGCTGCATGTTGGAATACTATCCGCTGGCCACCCCTGCTTTGAAATATGCTAATGGAAATGATAACGAGAGTGCTTGGCAGACTCGTTATCGGCGTGCTCGTGAACAGCTGTACCGTGTGTCGCAATTTTGCTGCTCTGGCCTCCAGTAACTTGTGCTAATCGTTTTCCATTGCGACGGTACCCGAATGTAATACGCTGTTTCGCCGAGTGATTGCGTCCGATGGCGTAGTGTGTGCTTCGCAACTCTACTTGCCATATGCTCTGTAAGGAGTGGGGTTCCACGGGTCTCGTTACGGTAGCTCGCTGTCGCCGTCCGCCTGCATTCCAGTGAGCAGGACGCGTTCTCACAAGAAGGAACGTAGATTTACTTACATAGTTACAAGTGATAATGGATGAAGGAGTGAACATTTTTGTAGAAAAGTCTTCGGCTTTTATGGCCCCTTGTCTGCCGACATTTAAGCACTCCGGAGGCGGTGACGCAACTCCGGCGAATCAGGTGCCTTGACATCTCAGCGTTCCGCCTACAAGAAAGGGAGATTGGGCCACTCGATGAATCCGTTGGTGAGGAGCATGGCCAACATTTCCAATGGGGAGCACAAGCGCACCACACAATGAAAACGTACCCGGCCCGCGCCTCGAAGACTCGATTCTGTAGCGCAAGGCAAGGAGGTAGAGTCCGAAGGAGGGGTGGGAGAAAGGTAGGTGCCCTCGGAGGAGATGGTGGCCGCTGTCACGAACACCTGCAGGCGCTAAGGCTGCGCTCAGATGAAAAGATGAGCTGGATCATTGAGAGCGTCTCCAGAGGCGCCGTTTCACGCTGTCAAACACCGCGAAAGAAAGGGGCGCTCGTGATACCTCCGTTGGGTTCCTTATAGCCCGCCCATAGCGAATTGCCTGGCCCACTTGATCACGTGTGCACAAGCCCACCTGCAGGTAAATGCGGGGCTCCGTGCCTCCGACCAGGCGCCGATACTGGGGAGAAAGCATTCCGGCAGACAGGTTCACACACAATGGCGTCTGCCACGACCAACTCCAGGGCCAAACGTAATAGCGCCCTAGGTGAGTTGACAATGGGCACAGCTCACGCTGTGAATGTGCTGTTTTCTGCGCCGTGTGGACTGTTTTTTATTGTTATCGGGTTTTTCACTTTATGCTCTGTTTCCGTTCGGGCATGTTCAGAGAAATATGGTTGTGGTTTAGTTTTGGCAAAATTCTTATTAAGGTTCGACACCATCAATAAGAATAATTACAAATACATAAGAAAGGGTTGTCAATGGTACAGATAAATCGCTTTTAGAAGCACACTGCTTGTCTCTTGAGTATGACGTAATTAACAGATCTTAGGTAAGCTTATGCGTGCATAGACGAGGAGAATGCTTGAAATGTACGCAACTCTTGCATTTATTGACAAGCGTACACGCACGAGCCACTGAATTAAGCCAGTTATCGGGACACTGAAGACAGGAATATTGAAAGCGCAGCGACTGGAGTTGATCCTTTGTACAAGTACACTTCATTGTTCATATAACATGATCTGCTTATTTGGGAAGAAATATGCATGATTGATCAAACACACGGAAATTCCGGAAAGTGATAGAGAGCTGACCGTCAATCCATAATTACCTCGTAGGCATGGTCTTCGTGCCAGCGTGAAGCATACTCATGCGAGTAGACATTTAATTATTGTAGGATATGTGAGCAAATCTCGGGCGATCACAGGAAAAAAACGAAGTAATAAAGAGTACAAGCGTAGTAGATAGCATTGCACTCTTTCTATCTACTTCGTTTTTTGCTGTGTTCGTCCGAGATTTGCGCACATATCCTACAATAACATATGCACCGACTCGCCCTACAAAATGTTCATCTACGTCATTTATTTAGTCCTCGAAATATGCAGAGAACTTTGTTTTAGGAAGTTGATAATGTTTGCCAGAAATAGTTGTAGTGCGAAAGTCGTGCTTTTTGCCGCATTGCGCTCCTTCGCTCCATATGCAGCCTGATCTCTCTCCCAAGACCGTCCACTTCTCCGAAGCACTCTTACTGAACACTAATAATCTCCCTCGCCGTCGTCACAAAGGTCTCTTCTTTCCGGTGCAATGACGACACCGCAAGTGTCAACAAAGCTGTCGATGCACACCTGCGGTACTGTGTCCTTCAGGTAGGGCTTCACCCAAAGGATGCACTCTGCAGCAAAAGAAAACAAAAGAAGACACAGAAAAGCGGTTAGGACTCAGCCACGTGAAATATGAATGAAATGATGAAGAAGGACACTTAAAAATTAATGCTTGGACAAGCAAAAAATCATGACGCTAGTTTTTTCGAATCACTGTTACATCACTACAGTAACAGATAGACCAAGAAATGAAGTTCATGAAGGCTGGCAAAGCAAGTACGCCAACTCGGTTATCCTAACATTAGTCATCCTAAGTAGTTCTTCTCATCCATGAGACATTTTATTCAGCATCTATTTCTTTTCGTAATCCCCGTTTCTTACGCTATGCCCGCGATTGCACCCTGTTTCACACATTAGAGAAGTTTGATTCAGTCAGCAAAAAATTCTGGAGGCTGCCCTAAGCCTTAACTTTGGTGTCTGGCAGTGACACTCACACACCAGGGTTCGTGTACACTGGTCTATTTATTGCATTGTTTAGCGTTGCTTCGCACGCTGCCAAGCGCATCGCAGAACCCACCTAGAAAGAAGCGCGTGGTTGAGATCTGCTCCCCCAGGTGCCACCACGATCGCAGCTGCTCAGAATTTTGCGATGAACTATTGGATATCATGACAGGTTTTTCGAACGTATTGTAAGTAAACCTATGCTTCGGCGTCATACGTGTTCAACACAACCCTAAACTTGAACCACAAGCATTGATTTCAATATTTAGAAAACTTCTTATGAGTGTTTAAAAGCCCAAAAAAACGATCTTGAACGACAAATAAAAGTGTGACTTGATGCTCGTTCCACTCAAAAAAGAAGATGGCTGTCCATCACGTTCAAAAAGGAATCAATGTTACGCGAAGCGGTTCGGGTGCTGTTGACGACGGCGTACCACTTCGTTTTTCATAAGCTTTGCGACATGTAGACGGCGATGACGCCAGAGTGATAATCATTCAGCTACAGCGGCCTTGGGCAAGCTGTCAATAGATGAAACAATGCATTCCTGTACAAAAGGCATTTAATGGGGGGATACCTCTTTATGTGAATGGAATAAGTGAAGGTTGATAAAACTTACGGTGTCCATCAAGTTCGACGTCCATCACTGTGCAGTTGTTGTCAAAATAGTAGAGTATGGTTTCCCTAATGGTCGGGTCTGCAAGAGAACGTAAGCGTAGAACACGGCGAGTTCATACCTATTAACACAAAAGACAGCTTTAGTAAAGCGTAAAACGCCTACGCTAGCGTGCCTCTCAACGCTAACTCTAAGACAAGGTGCACTGCGCGCCACAAACTGGTCTCTTAGTACAGCGGAAAGGAATGAAATGCTAATGTAAACATGTACGGCGCCACCTAGATTTGAAAAAACACCCAGTTGTCGGAAGCAAAGCTCATACGACCACATTTCATTCGGTTTTGCTGTGCAGAACAAGGCACATTGCGGCTGACTTGCAGTCGTGCCTTTGAGACGAAGGAATGAATGAAAAATAAATACAAGCAGTGGCGTCATCTCGGGGCTGCTACAGCAAGCATGGACAGATTATCGTCAAGGCACCTGTGCTGCTATTCGGGAGCATATCGCGCAAAAAGGAGTAATTTTATCCGCGGTATACCGCTATCGAAGCATCGCTACTCAAACCTAAATCAAATGCGAGCATCATCTGTGAATAAACGAGTTTAACAGAGCAGGCCGACCACTCGAGAGATATGAAACGTGCGGCTCTCATTTAGGTAGGCGTCGCCATTTTTCCCCACGCAAGGATGTTGTGCGTGCGTTAGCGTTAAACGCGCTATTCCAAAACATAGCGTACGTACGTAAGAGCGGCGGCTGTGGTTGGGTTTCTGCGTTTGCGCAGTATGTAGTACGGGACACTAATGCTAACGCTAAATCCTTGCCTTCCTGCTTCAGTCACGCTAAAACTGCTTAACGAGCACTACGTGCGACGATTGTTTTTCGATTATGCCAATCTCATTTACATTTCTAGGCGTGCCCTAACACAAAGCATAGCGTGATTCATAAGGTAGTTTTCTGTGCTTATTTTCGGGTTCCGTCTTTACATAAATGTTTGGGGATATTGACAACTATGAGATTACTTTAAAGGTCAAGTTCTTGCGGACAGCAGGAAATGGACGCTTCACTTTGCAGTGACCCTCCTCCTTTTCGCATTCCACAGAGCTGTGAATCATTAATGCTAAGCGCATTTTACGCGGTTGTTTAGAGCGCCTTGGTCAAGGGTTGCCACAATGTATCTTGCAGTATAAATTCACGCACATCAACGTACGTGAGCCACGGGTTTCACAGCGTCGTAACTTGCAGCTTTAGATGACCTACATCATGACACCCATCAGAGTTCCCATATTTCGTGATGTGATAGCAACAGCAGCGGGGCGCCTTCAGGTGAAAGTTTGCTCTCTTGTTAGCCACCTGTAGCATATTGAGCACGCGCTCGCGCCAAGGAGAAGTCTTCTTCCTCTTGTTCTTCGATCGCCTTCATGATGATATCAAATG
>JALIZH010004638.1:0-13583 GCA_030522465.1 Rhipicephalus appendiculatus | reverse complement strand
AATGTTGTTATTGCTGAAATAAATTCTTCAGAACATTCTATTTAAGAAAACGTTTCACTAACATTTCTTTTCGTGACTGTAAAGTGATAAAAAAATCATTTTGTGTTTCATAAACATGGTTTATTCAACGTAACATCAAGCGATATCCTACACAAAAGAACTTTTACGATTAAAAAAATACAATTATGCATTATAATAAACATAGCTCACAGACATACAAAAAAATAAGCGCACCAAAGCACTTTGCCGCTAAAAAATGTTTTCCTCTAACACTAAACACTGTGGAATAATCACCTTTGATCCTATCCGGATCCTCTCGCCGCGCACGCTTTCGAGATGTCGCTCCTTCATTATCATCCGAGTCTGAACTCTTAAGTAAATCCTCGCCTGACGAACTGACATTCAACGAATCAGATTCGGCACATGGGGAATAGTCCACATCGGAAGAATCGCCGCTCGACTACCTAGCACCAGAGCAACCATCGCGCACTTCGTAGCGTAGGCGAACTGCGTGAGGGAGCGCATGGAAGAAATCTTTGTTGTTGTGCGCCCGTCCAGAGAGCAAAACGAATGAAAGAGCTGTAATAATCCCTCGTCTTGTCGCCAATGAGACGGAGTTAGTTTTTCCGAGCTCCCAAAACAAGAAACGCAACCACGGCGGCATCATTTGTGTTTTTGGCCCCTCACGAAACAGATGTAATCACGCCTCGAGGAGCAATAAACGAGAGAGTCACAAGCGGTCACTTCTTGAGAGAGAAGAAACCAGACAGCCATTAGCTTCGCGGACGCGAGAAGCGATAACCAACCGAAGGACGCAACCGAAACCAGCCGCACCGCGTGCGCGTTCGGGTGTGCAAGGGAAAGCCGCCGCACCGCTTTGGAAAGAAAAAAGCAACAGAGAGACATCGGCGTATGAAAAAAAATTCCACGTGCTCCCGAAGCGTGGCACCACATGCCAAGCAAGAGAAGTGATCGAAAAAGCGCGCGTTTCAAACAAACCGCACCGCGAACGCACTCGGATGCGCAAGCGACTTCCAGCGCGCACCTTGCGATGCATAAAAAAAAAGCAACAACGGAGAGAGAACGGCGCACGAAAAAAGTTTCACAGTTTCCCGATGTATGGCAGCACGCGCCAAGCAAGAGAAATGATCAGGAAAAAAATTAGGCAGATCCCAAGTACCATGGGAAATCGATGTTATGCGAAGCATGCGGCGGTAAGGCGACTCGGTTGTAATCTTTTTATTCAACGATACGTTTCAAAATGACACTAAAGATGTGTACAAATGCTGAACGCACAGACATATGTTCAACAGTCACATGTGTTTCATATAACCAGTTGTTTACACTTGCGTAACGATGCCAACAGAAACATGGATATAACAATACCACAAGGGGTGAGCTGATATGTAGCGCATGTGCTTACGAGGATGGTGGTCCTGGATAGTGCTATGTAAACCAGTGTTGCGGAGTTGCCACTCCGGAATTGGAATGAATCCGCATTCATTCACATTTTTGCGACCCCGGAATGGAATGGGAATGGAATGGGGACAATGCTTGGAGGAATGGAATGGGAATGGGATTAAGCGCCTTTTGCACGGAATGGAATGGGAATGGAATTACGCCTTTTCGCGAAAATAGAGCACCTTGTTGTCTACCCGCCGTTTTTCAAATTTCAAACATTAGTAAGTCAAAGCCTCGAATGTAACCATAAAACAGTATTTTTGGAATGGCTTGGCTGATTAGAAGCACAGTACATTTATAAGCAACGCGCCTACTACAATTCTGTCCTTATATAGACTGTGTTGCTCCGAAGTGTGTCTCTGTTCTTCGCGGAACCGCGGTTCTATGCCGTTGATATCCGTCGTGCGGAACTACGGCGGTGGCATACGCCCCCCCCCTCCCCCTTACACATTGTGATTTTTTTTCTTCGGCGGTGCCCCAGCCGCCTGCTGTCTCATACCCTTCACTTTTAAAGACGATAGTCTTTCTTGGGATACTTCTTCGCAGAAATTTTGGTCTGTCTGTCCGTCTGTCTGTCTGTCCGTGACCCGATTCAGCTACTCAGCCAAAGTTTGACCACTTTCTCAGCGCCCAGCCATCTTGCACAAGTGTTTTTGTTCATACTTGTGAACATTGTCGATCAAAACGCAAATGTTACGCATGTCTGAGGAGCAACGTCAATACATAAGTAGTCTCTGGTATGTTTCTTTATATAAGAAAATACATAGATACGTAATTATGAAGACCCCAGCGTTTCTTAGGCTGCGCTCAAAAAGCGACGCTATGCAAGAAAAAGCCCTCGGCCGACGATATGTTGCTGCTGGGTTCTGCACAAGGTGATGTTTCTCGACAGCACTGCCAGATGGCGTCCATGTCTCACGCAGCGCCTCCGGCGCCTCCTCTATTTTATCAAGGCCAGCCAGATGCGGCCGATTCAACATAGAGAAAGCGATGTCTGAGGCAAGGCAAAACATTGTATGCACGGCCGGCAGAAGACTATCGTCTTTCGACGTCGACTGAAAATAGCGCAGAAAAAACGGGGACACAAGAAGAGGACACACGACACAGGCGCTGTCCTCTTCTGTCGTGTGTCCTCTTCTTGTGTCCCCGTTTTTTCTGCGCTATTTTCAGTCGTCGCAATGCACCAACAAGCCCAAATTTCTACAGTGCTTTCGACGTCATTTGCAGCGAAGCACGCAGATACGCGGCCAATTTTTTTTTTTTCCTTCTGTCGCCGTCGGCGACTCGGACGCATATTTGAAAACGCGCTTCTCTAAGTTGTATACCTGACATTGCATTGCATACCTGCGCCCAGACGGACACAGGAAGTTCTCTCACCCCATCCATGCTTGCGAGGCGCGCTTGACAAGCGTGAATGCTGACGAGCAGTGCGGCCCAGTGTTCCGTGTTCGATGCAAAGGCACAAGGTGCGCGAGCGGTGCACTGTTCCAAGTAATACCAGCAGGTCTAGAGGGTTTTAATTGTTCCCCGTTAACCACATCGTCGTTTTCTCCATATTTACGATCGCTCCCGACGCGTGGCAAAACTGCTTAGTCTTCTTGAACGCTACTTTTGTCAGCATAAAAATACGCTATTTCGTCATTTTAGCATTAACACATCTAAGCCATTCGTTCAAACATGCTGACCAAGCAAATGTTATAGGTAGCGGGAGAACTTCCCCTATGGGAATTAATAGGGTGGTTGTAATGCACGAGATACGTCACCAAGCTACTATCCCTCGACCTTGGTAATGTGTTTTGTGTACTTTTGCAGTTCTTAATGAATCTGATAGCATCAGCTTTATGGGGCGTTCAGTCTTAACTCAAGATGCCTTTCTTTCATTGAGGGAATTACAGGAATGGAATTGAACTGCCCGGCCATTCCCATAGTGGGAATGGGCTAAGTTTTTACATTCCGAGGAATTGAAAGGAATGGAATTGCGGCAAGTTCCAATTCCCTGGAATGGAATTGGAATGAAATGGAGGCGCCCATTCCGCAACACTGATCTAAACCCACTACAGTGGATGGCGCTTGAGTATACACTTGACGTTTACCCGACATGACTCCTTCATCATAGGAGTACATATGTAATTTTTTGAAAATCAGATAGCCAGGAATGGAATTAAAATTGACCTTTCACCAACATTACGCCTCCATATGGTCTTTTTCCAACGCAGTTTCGAGACCTGACGTGGCTCTGTGGTAGAATACTTGATTGCCACGCAGAATGCTTGGGTTCGATTCCTGCTGGGCTCTGATTTCTATTCTTTGCATTCGTCGGTTCATCGCCGCCAATGTCAGTTTTTCTGAACCCTCTCGCATTTAAACGCGCAATGTTTGGCGTTGCCGTTCCTGGGTAGGTATAAATTGTCAAACACCTGTGGCTCATACCCGCATACGGCGGCCAGCGATTTACGGGTATGAGCGACACGTGTCTGGAGAAATGAGTTTGACGACGTACTCGACGAGATTTTCACGTTATTTATGTCACGACCAGCCAGACATATTCGTCAAGTCATCTTACGCTCCCACACTAACTTTGCTCGACCTCAAGTTAGGGGAGGTGATCACGAGAGCACCCAGTCGTAGGCGGCTAGATAGATAGATAGATAGATAGATAGATACGTAGATAGAAACGCTCAAAGTGCTTGCAGTACGCAAATAAATGATTCGCATTTAAAAAGGCGCGCGTTTTAAACATAGAGGCAGTGCCGTACATGTATAGCGAAAACCCTGAAAGGGTTAAAAGAAAACGAATTTCCCTGCAACAGGACGAGCGTTCGATCGCTCCACAAAATGTCTACTGGCTACAGCCCACATTTGCGTCGCAGATGATGCAAATTGCAGGTCAGGCAGAGCAAAATAAAAGTATGTCAGAGAGGAAACGTTATAAAGCACCTACTCTGCGGTAGCTTCCTCTGCAATATTCCTCTGCATGTCCTAGGCGCGAAAGCATCGCAATCACGGTCTGCATTGCAGAAAGCCTACAGTTCATGGTTGTGGGACACGGAGAGCAATCTTCACAACACAATCGCCAGTGTTCACAGCAGGTTTTCCAATGCGCAGCCGACAATGAAAACTCGAAACGGGGAGGGGGGGCTCCACCCTTTACTTGTTTTATCCTCCTGTTTGTAGGTTCATAGTGGTAGGAAGTATGGCAGTTCTCAGAAAGAAAGCTGCCAGTTGACGAAAGATCCTTGCTGGTTTCGGGCTCCGAACCCCCTGACTACTGCATTTTCACGCCGAACGCGCTGCCAGCCTTGTTCCCGGGTGAGCTGTAGTCAGTTACAGCCATAGGAAAAATGTGAGCTTTACCCACAGCCATGGCTGTGCTTCCCACAGACAAATTTCGTAAATCTCTCATGCAGTAACACTTGAGCATTTATTGACTACAAGAGCTGCTCCCGTGTTCCAGATAGCTGACTTTTCCTTACAGGCACATGTTTGTAACACTGGTTTTAGGTCTGAAGCTCGAACTTACAAATCTTTTTTTCAAAAAAACTGTGACACCGCTGTTCATCCAAACGTAAGGTCTCAGGTAGTACCGACGAACTTTTCAAAACTATTTTGCGTACCCAGGCAGCCCAAAAGGAATAATTCACGTCTTTTAAAAGCTTATCCGAGGCGAAAAAAAAAAAAACGCCTATAAGAGGACACGGAAAAAAAAGCTCACGGTCTCCCCCCCCCCCCCCCCCGCTTTTAAGACCTGGTACAAAACAAGGCAAAAATACCATTCTAGAAAAGGGTTGCTGGATACCCAGAATATTCCACGGCATTATTTTTCAAAAGCCATTTTCCAGATGTTTTAAGATGTCATGCAGCATCACTTTATTTTTTCGTTTTGCTGTTTATTTTTGTACAAAAATTTAGCGCACTTTTATGGGAAGCCGTCTCTCCTACAGTAACTACAGCTACTTTATTCTGTAATTAATATTGCAGAATGAGAACTCAGCAGATTCACAGACAAAAGTGGGCATGTTGTTATTTATTATCTAAAACAGCAACGACTCCTCTACAGCAAAAAAACGCACAAACCATAAAATATGACATGCGACTAGATTACATTATAACGAAGCAGGCAAAAGAACACAAAATACCGCGGTAGCTAGAATGCAGGTATAGGGTATCCAACCTTCAGGAATTTGTTGCACGATTCATCATTAGCAAAATTGTTGTCAAACAACTAGCAACGCCATATGACGAAGCGTAATATCTGACACAGCCATTCTGCAATATGTGAGCATCGTCTCAAGTAGCCTGACTGTATGAAACACAATGACGAATGACAGAGAAATCGTCGAAAAGAGAATGTTGCTGAAGCTAACATATCGAAAAGGTCTTCGTCAGGGTTCTGACAAAGACAAGCGTCCATGTTGAAAGATTTCCTGAACGCTTCATTTTCCGCTGACTATTTTCCTTGGATAGAGATAGAAGGAACAGAGGATAATCAGGAAGGTTAACTAAGCTACGTCCAGTTTGCTACGCAACTCATGGGGAGAGGAATGACGGAGTAAAAATAGAGAGAAGGAGTCACATTTCACAAAACTCACACGGAGGAGTATACCACAGGGGGTCACTCAATTCTGTTACTTTGATGTACTAGAGCAGGGGTCTCAAACTCATCTCAGGCAGCGGGCCGCTGTCGCAGAATTCAGCCCCGCAAGGGCCGGGTCAGGGAATAATGTAAGAGCGCGGGGAGGGGGGGGGGTGGTTAGTGCGTACACATTGTCAGCCAACATACCATTGAAAAGAAAGCCTTTTTCATATCTCATATACGGGTCATTTCTGAGAAGATTTTGGGCCAGAATTCCATCCAACAACATTGAATACCGATCTCCAAAATTAATAAAATCTGGACGCCGATTCTGAAATACTGTTTTAGGGGTGAAGCTCCTTAACCCGTGGGTCGTGCGTCCCCGATGAATGTAGTAGCCACCTCTCGAAATCTCCCACCAGCAATACCTTGCAGGTTGATGCAACACATAGCAATCAGATATGGACTCAGATGCATATCGTTTGACCACCCGAAACCAACCACCATCAGGGGGACTTGCATCGATGTAGTGTTTGCCAACTTCAAGGTAATAACACTCATACAAGAACCGCTTTCCCTGCATTTCACCGATCTCAAAGCGGTGATAATGAAGGGACCACGGAAACAAACAATAAAAATTTGATGTTTAACATTTCTCACGTGTTTACTTTAGTGGGGCGAATTACTCGTATTCACGGTTTACCGATGATGCCCTCCGGAGCTTCGCCCCACTCATCATCATTCACCCCGTGGATATGCTGTAATTTTTTTGTTTCACGGTTACGCTTCAACACATGGTGACCAAATGGGGTGCCTCACGAAAACAATGCTGGAGACCAGTCATGCTTGTGTAGCTCACGCATGTGTTTATTATGAAAATAAAAAGAACCGGCAGATCCCACGCACTGTGGGAATCGATGTAATGCGAAGCAGCCAGCAAGAAGCAAATCATGCTGTACATAATATGCATGTCATTGTTTACATGTTAGGACCTGTCATCTGCGTTCTTTATACGGTCACGTCGCGCAATACATATTTTGGTGTATATAAAGCTAGCGAACTGGACGCAAGCGCACCATGAGCGTGGCATGTAAATGGTATTGTAGATGACATGCACGCCATGATTTTCCGGTTTCCACCTGCCACTTATGTTCACTTAATTTTTCACCTCGAATTGCAGCGAGACGCGTGACTAATCTGCCTCCGTTTCGCATGCGTTCGTAATCGCGCGCTTTGCGCATCGTGCAGACGCCATCCGCGTTCCAGAGTTTATATTGACGGACACTTTGTCAATTTCAAAGTGTGTTCCTCGAACGCCTGTGCCCACTGAGACGGGGTCGGTCAGAATGGAACGTGATGCGCGACCGGCGTCCGTTTAGAGTCCAACGCGACCGGCGTCCGTTTGCACGCCCCGGCGCCAACCTGGCACCGTGCGAACGCACGGCTGGAGGGACAGACAGACGGACGGACGACAGGACGGACGGACGTGAGGATTAGACATTAAAGGCTTTCGCCTTAAAAATTTGGTGTATATCAAGCTAGCGAGACGGCCACGAGAGTGTCATGAGCGTGGCATGCAAGTCATATTGCACATGACATGTCATCATCTTTATATTACCACTTGTCATTTGTGCTCGTCATACAATCACGTCACTGAATACCAAATTTGGTGTATATCAAGCTAGCGAAACGGCCACGGGAGTACCATGAGCGTGGCATGCAAGTCATGTTGCACATGAGATGTCATGATTTCCATATGACCACTTGGCATTTCTGTTCGTCATACAGTCACGTCACGCAATACCAAATTTGGTGTATATCAAGCTAGCGAAACGGCCGTCAGGGCACCATGAGCGTGGCATGTAAATCATGTTGTACATGATATGCAGGTCATGATTTTCAAATTACCACCTGTCATTTATGTTGGTCATGCAGAAATGCCTCATCGTACCAATGTCTGGATATATCAAGTTAAGAAAACGGCCTCAGAAGCACTATGGCCATGGCGTGTAAATCATACTTTTCATGACAAGTTAGTCATGGTTTTCATGATATGACCAGTCAATCATGTTTGTCATACAGTCATGTTATGCCATACCAACTTTGGGATAAATCCCATTAACGATACGGCCAGGAGAGCACAAAGTCGTAGGCGGCTAGATAGATAGATAGATAGATAGATAGATAGATAGATAGATAGATAGATAGATAGATAGATAGATAGATAGATAGATAGATAGATAGATAGATAGATAGATAGATAGATAGATAGATAGATAGATACGCTCAAAGTCGCCGCAGTTCGCTATTAAATGCTTCGCATTTAAAATATGGGGAGAACATAGCGATGTGCGGGCCGCGGGCCGCGCGCGAGAGGGTTCGCTGGCCGCATGCGGCCCGCGGGCCGCGTGTTTGAGACCCCTGTACTAGAGAAACGCCCATGTGGTTATGTGGGCCGATGCGCTGGGAAGCCAGACTCCCAGATCTTTCCTTCAGTAAAAGGCCGACCATTATGTCCCCATAAGGCACACTGGAGAGTCCGGCTATGTTGTCCAAATTGAGCACAGCGGCACAAGAGATGGTTGATAGTCTCTACACAGCTGCAATTATCGCACATTGTTGAATCTGCCATACAAATTCGATAGCTGAATGAGAAAGAAGACACTACGACGAGCCACAGCCGACAAAGCATTATAAGCACGAAAGGAGGCATGCATCAGCCACCTGGTTTGTGTCTCCTTCGTCCTAAAACAATCGTTTAGTAGCGCTACTTAAGAACACAGTTAGTGGAAATCAGCTCGGAAGTGTTGAAAGCACTATTAAAACAAAACTGCAAAACAATATTTGGCCCTTCCAGCCAAGAATAGGTAATACAGAAAGAACGTAAATGTCTTGCAAAATGAGTGTTGATGAAATGTATTGCTCACAAAATGGAACTTTTAGGAACCTTCCTGCAACATGTCCCTGTTGGAAGATTTCTCACTGAAAAATGTTTGCAAAAAACTCTGGCATCATTAAAGAAGTCAGACTGACGTTCGGAACAAAGGTGCCATCTTAGACGATAGCTAAAAATATATTTTTTGGATGCAGCATCCATGTTTCAAGCTGTGCCCACTAAATAACTAACGGTATCGCACTTTGAAATTTAGTTTACAAAACTTATCGCAGGAATTATGGTCTCACATCCCTAGAGACCACACTCCTTAACCTGAAATGTGCCATGGCTAGCAGAAAATATGAGCACTGTAAATTTCAGCAACATACCACAAAGCCAGCAGAGTGAGGTATTGGGCTAGTTGGTTTTGCATGATTAAAATACTGTGCTACAGTTACTGGGACATAAGAAGTCACAGAGGACATACGTTACGAAGTAGACACGACAAGCGCAAACTATCAGCTAAATTTATTGGGAAAAGAACGTGAAGAAAAAAAATTCCCCATTTCCCGCTAAAGGGAACTATGTGTGAATGCGAAGCAGCGGGGGAGATAATTAACTTGAGCGGGAGGAACGTCGCCGCTCTCATTTCACAGCAGTGGTCCGGGCGCTCATCGCGGCGCTGCGCAGGAGAGAATGAGGCGCGCGCTCCGTCATTTTCATACCGCGGAACTACCGTGGCGCCCCCCAGCGGAGTAAGCAGCTGTCACACCACCTGTCGTTCGCGCCCCTCCGTAGAGGATTCCTAGAGGAAAGGACGGGTGGACCGTAGGAGAGGAGAGAGGGGGAGGTGCATGCGCTGTGGGACGCGTGAGCCGCTCCGTAGAGTAGATGATTCCAAGAGGAGAGAGGGGGAGAGGACGCGCATGTGCTGTGGGGATGTGGGACGCCGGAGCCGCTCCGTAGAGTAGAGTATTCCTACAGGAGAGAGGGGGGAGAGGACGCGCATGTGCCGCTCCGCAGAGTAGATGATTCCTAGAGTAGAGGAAGGGGCTGAGCGTAGGAGAGGGGACGCGCATGCACTGAGGGGGGTATGTGGGACGCGGGGGACGCTCCGTAGAGTAGACGATTCCTAAAGTAGAGGAAGGGGGAAGGAGGGACGGACTAAGCCCCCCTCCAAACACATGCAAGCAAGATTAACGAATGGGGTCAACCTGGGCGACAGACACCACCTGCCTAGCCATTGCTAAGCAGCCTCTCTGTGCTCTCGGCCATGACTCAAGGAATGGGGTCAACCTGGGCGACAGACACCACCTGCCTAGCCATTGCTAAACAGCCTCTCTGTGCTCTCGGCCATGACTCTGATGACTGTGTTAGGGTTGACGGCCTTCATATTACTATAGGGTTCTGGTTCGCATAATGGGTGCTTCCCTACTTCATGACAGTGGCCAGACGCGGGACGGGAGATGCGGGACGCGGGACACGGGAGGGACGGACAGAGCCCCTGAGCAGAAGATGCTTCGCATCTAAAAAAAGAGCTTGAGGAAAGGGAAAGATCTGTTCACGATATAGGCGAGGTGGGGGGCGGCAATCTTGCTGAACTGTCTTCTGGTGCTACCATGGCGTGATTACGAGATGTGGCGATGACTCAAAGTTTTTTTTCCGAGTATGCTGATTCAATTGCTACATGTGGCTTCTGATGAATTCGATTTCCGTCGGGGTTAGCAGAATGGAGCTTGAACTAACGCATGCGCTTTGCTGGTTCGATATGTGAAAGGCTTCCCATATTTCGCGTATGGTCCTAGTCTTTGATTTGGCCCAGACGTTTTTTCTAACATTGGGCTACACCTACACTCCCTGCAGTGCATGGACAGGTTGCCTGTAATTGCTGTTTGCTGGCATGCATAGCGATGCTCTTTGAGTCGTTCGTCGAAGCATCTTCCCGAGTTTCCAACGTATGCCTTGCCACATGTCAGAGGGATAGTATATACGATGCCTACTTCACATTCAGCATATTCGCATGACGTGTTTGACATTCTTGTTTCTTCGCATCCTGGTCGTGTACTTTTTTGCACATTAATTTTAACTTGACTGCAGCTGAGAAGACCACACCCAGCTCATGCCTGGCTCCTATATTCTTCAATTTATGGGATGCTTTGTGTATGTATGGGACCATTATCGGCTTTCTGTCATGCTTTGTGGGTTCCTTGCTTTTCTTTCGTTTCATCTCTTTTAGAATGTTTTCCCCAACTAATACCAGCACGCTGTCTGGGTAGCCGCTTTCTTGTAGGCGTTGTATCTGCAGGTTTAAGCTTTCATTGAATCTGTGTGCACAAGATGCGACCAGGATGCGAAGAAACAAGAATGCCAAATACGCCATGCGAATTATTATGTTGAACGTGAAGTAGGCATCGTATACACTATCCCTCTGACATGTAGCAAGGCATATGTTGAGTAATAGGGAAGATGCCTCAACGAACGGCTCAAAGAGCATCGCTATGCATGCCAGCAAACGGCAATTACAGGCAACCTTTCCATGCACTGCAGGGTATGTGGGTGTAGCCCAATGTTAGAAAAAACACCAGTTTTGGCCAAATCAAAGAATAGGACCACACGCAAAATATGGGAAGCCTTTCACATATCGAACCAGGAAAGCGCATGCGTCAGTTAAAGCTCCATTCTCCTAACCCCGACGGAAATCGAATTTATCAGAAGCCACATGAGTCATCGCCCCATCTCGTAATCACCCCATGTGTAGCACCAGAAGACAGTTCAGCAAGATTGCTGCCCCCCCACCCACATCGTGAACAGATATTTCTCTTTCCTAAAGTTCTTTTTTAGATGTGAAGCATCTTATGGCGAAGCTTAATCCGGTGGTGGTGGTGGTGGTGTGCCGCGTGACCACCCTTACTGCGCATGCGCAAACTCTTTAAAAAAAACACCTCCTCTCCCCCCTCTCTCTCCTCTAGGCATCCCTGCCCGCGGCAACCACACCCTCACTGCGCATGCGCCTCCCCTTTCTTCTCCCCCACCCCCCTTTCTCATCTGGGCATCCCTGCCCGCGGCGTCCGCACTCCCACTGCGCATGCACGTCCCCCCCTCTCTCTCCTCTCCTACGCTCCCCTCTCGCGACTCGCGACGCCGACGCAGGCAGCGTCTGCTAGCGAGCGTCTTGGTTGAAAAAACCGACTGCTAGCGCTGCACAGCCGTTCACTGGCCACCCCGTATATATGGCAGTGGATCTTGACCTGCAAGGTGGTGCCGGTGGGAGATTTCTTCTGTGCGTTGTTGAACAATAAAAAAACACTTCCCCCATCTCCCGCTAAAGGGAACCATGTGTGGATGCGAAGCAGCGGGGGAGATAATAGCTTGAGCGGGAGGAACGTCGCCGCTCTCGTTTCACGGCAGCGGTCCGGGCGCTCATCACGGCGCTGCACAGGAGAGAGAATGAGGCGCGCACGCTCCGTCATTTTCATAGCGCGGAACTACCGTGGCGCCCCCGCTCCGTAGAGGATTCCTAGAGGAGAGAACGGGGTGACCGTAGGAGAGGAGAGAGATGGGGAGGAGACGTGCATGCGCTGTGGGACGCGGGCGCAGCTCCGTAGAGTAGATGATTCCTAGAGTAAAGAAAGGGGGTGAGCGTAGTACAGGGTAGGGGGAGGGGACGCACATGCGCTGTGGGAAGCGGGGGCCGCTCCGTAGAGTAGAGGATTCCTAGAGTAGATAAAGAGGGTGAGCGTAGTAGAGGAGAAGGAGGGGACGCGCATGGGCTGCGGTGGTGGGGACGCGGGTTGGAGGGACAGACTAAGCTCCCTCCAAACACATGCAAGCAAGATCAAGGGATGGGGTCAACCTGGGCCACAGACACCACCTGCCAGCCATTGCTAAGCAGCCTCTCTGTGCTCTCGGCCATGACTCTGATGACTGTAGTAGTGGTTGACAGCCTTCATATCACTACAGTGTTCTGGTTCTCATAATGGGTGCTTCCCTACTTCATGAAAGTGGCCGGACGCGGGACGGGGGACGCGGGAGGGACGGACAGAGCCCCGAGCATAAGATGCTTCACATCTAAAATTCGCAGCGTGCGCGTTAACTAAAAGCGGACTGCGGGTCTCTGTGTCCAGTCGGAGTCTTCTGTCTCTCATTGCCCATTAGCAGCGATTGGCATGATCCAGTAGGAAACACCGCTCCATCACTGCGTGCTTTGCGCCTCCCCAGTTTTCTCTCCTGCTCAACGCTGCGATAAACGCCAGCGTCAACGCCACCGCCAGTGTAAACTTTAGCGCCCGCTGCTTCACATCTACACATGGTTCCCTTTAGCGGGAGATGATGTAATTTTTTTTTCTTCATGTTTTTTTTTCAATAAACCCAGTTGGTAGTTTGCACTTGTCGTGTCCACTTCGTAACATGTGCCCCCTTTAACTTCTTATGTTCCAGTAACTGTAGCGCAGTATTTTAATCATACAACAAGCACAACTAAAACAATTGCAGCGCAAAAACAAAATGAATGAACAGAAACTTGATGGAAACGACCACAAAAATTACAATGAACAGGGCACTTACTAAAATGAATAAGTAAAATACAGGCATATGGAAATATCAGCCTGATAAAAAAACAGCTTTCTTTTTGATGTCCTGTATTAAAGAATGTCAGGCAAAATGAACAAATATAAT
>JALIZH010004637.1:0-12550 GCA_030522465.1 Rhipicephalus appendiculatus | reverse complement strand
AACACGTGTGGCAAGAACTTTTCCGTGGCTTTTTATAGGAAAACCGGGCTTTCGTGTACGTAGATGGTGGAAAAAGTACTATTGAGCAAAGTCAAGCAACGAAATAGCAGTATGCCACCAGCCCCGCTGTTTAATTCATCTTCGTTACGTTAAGTCAGTGAAGCTGCCTGGACTTTTGCGGAAGCAACGCAGTTCGCTAAACCTCCAAATTGCATCATTTGATGATGCAGATGGTCATATCTGCAGCACATCTGGTTGTTCTATTCAGAAACATAGGCGTACCTTATTGCCCCGGCGTTGATTACTGTGAATTCACGTACATTGTTCGGCTGATTGTGCATTTTTCTAATCATATTAGCCCACGTACCTTCAATATTTTGTGGCTCTATTGGAATTACTTGACTCATTTTTCTCCTCTACAGACAGGAAAATGCTCACGCCTCAAGCATTCAAAGCGATGTATACTTGAACTTTTAAAGAAGTTTTCTTTACCCTTCAGATTTCCAGCGGCGTATACGATTTCATGAATATGCGCATGCCAAATCACATTTTATTTAGTCCAGACCGAAGTGGCTCGCCAATCGAATATTAGCGCGAGCTACTTTTGCATACAATGGACAGCATGCCCTTGATACAATCGATTTATTGTTCATGAGGTGGCCTATTTTGGCATTCTGTCCTATTATATGCAGGGTACACTCTCTCACTGTCACATTCACAGCGAAAACAACGCTCGCATTGAGGGTGAGACTTGTTTCCGGCGCCCTCTATCACCCACAGCGCACAGCGACGCCGTTTTTTGGTTCCTTCGGCATCTTTCGCTTGATTAGTATTACCAGAACCTGAAATAGTAAACAAAACGCTCATTCAATCACGTACACTCGCAAGGCCCACATAGGGCAACTACAAACTCTAATGTCGACTTCGCGATATAATCTCCCTAGCACGCTTCTGGCTACCCGTGAAAGGGAAAAACTCGGGTGTATGTTTAGCAATAGTGTATCTCTGTTTGAAAAATTGTATTGACAGTCCTATAACAGCCACGTATGTTAAATTTGCTTTGAAGTTCATTCATAACCTTAAATAACAAAGTAAAACGTGTCCAAAGCGAAACCGAAATAAGTCGCTGCCTGCTGTAACTTCTCGATTACGTCAGAAACTACCCCGCAGTTATGGAAATGCAGTGAACATAGCACCATTGCAACAAAAAAGAAAAAAAACATGGTTGATCCCCCGTCGTAGGGTTCGGTATAACACAAAAGTGAAACTTGTATTTACAAAAAAACGAAAGCGAAACGTGTGTTTACATCAGTGTTGCGGAGTTGCCACTCCGGAACTGGAATGACTCCGGAATCATTCCACATTTTTCGCGACCCCGGAATGGAATGGGAATGGAATTAAACGCATTTTGCGCGGAATGAAATGGCAATGGAATTTCGTCTTTTTCCGAAAATAGAGCACGTTTTCGTCTACGCGCTGTTTTTCAAACTTCAAACAGTAGTAAGTCAGAGCCTCGAATTTAACAATAAAGCAGTACTTTTTAAAATGGATTGGCTGATTACAAGCAGGGTACATATATGACCAACGCGCCTATTACAATTATATCCTGACATAGACTGTGTTGCTCCGAAGTTTGTCTCTATTCTTCGCGTAACCGAGGTTCTATGCCGTTGGTATCCGTCCTGCGGAACTACGGCGGCGGCATACTGACATTACGCCTCGGAATTTTTTTTCCCTCGGCAGATCTAGAGGGTTTGGTCCCCATTAACCAAACCTCAGTTTTCTCCATATTCACGACCGCTCCATAGGCGTGGCAAAACTGCTTAGTCTTCTTGAACACTACTTTTGTCAGCATGAAACTACGCTATGTCGTCATTTTAGCATTAACACATTTACGCTTAAACAATATTAAAAACATCAACATTCGTTCAAACATGCTGACCATGCAAATACTATAGGTAGCGGGACAACTGCCCCTTTGGGAATTAGTGGGGTGGTTGTACTGCACGAGATGTCACCAGGCTACTTAAACCTCGACCTTGGTAACGTGTTTTGCGTACTTCTGCAGTTCTTAATGCATCTGATAACATCGGCTTTACGGGGCGTTCATTTTTAACTCGATAAAATTATCAAGATACCTTTCGTACGTTGAGGAATTACAGGAATGGAATTGAACTGCCCGGCCATTCTCGGGTGGAAATGGGCGAAGTTTTTTCATTCCGGGGAATTGAAAGAAACGGATTTGCGGCAAGTTCTAATTCCTCGGAATGGAATTGGTATGCAATGGAGGCGCCCACTCCGCAACACTGGTTTACATGAGTAGTTGAATGTTTACTGTACATTTATCTTTTCTAAGTTGTTCAACCTGTACCTACGACCGTCATAGCGATCATTGTATATCTGTCTGCCACTTGTTTTGTAGCGTTAGCTACACTGGCCTAACCAAGCCCGTTTCGCGCGCCTCATCAAGAACCGTGTTCCGCATGCGCGAGGATCAGTGATGTCACACACAGGAGCCGACATCTCCCGCGCACTCCGCCGCCGCCGCGCGCTACTCACCGCCGCCGGTCTACACATTCTAGAGGAGTGTGCCCTTACTGCGCATGCGCAAACCCTTTAAAAAATAAATAAAAAGAAATCCCCATCTCCCGATAAAGGGAACCATGTGCGGATGCGAAGCAGTGGGGGAGATAATTAGCTTGAGCGGGAGGAACGTCGCCGCTCTCATTTCACAGCAGTGGTCCGGGCGCTCATGGCGGCGCTGCACAGGAGAGAGAATGAGGCGCGCGTGCTCCGTCATTTTCATACCGCGGAACTACCGTGGCGCCCCCTAGCGGAGTATGCAGCTGTCACACCACCTGTCGTGCCCGCCGCTCCGTAGAGGATTCCTAGAGGAAAGGACGGGGGGGGACCGTAGGTGAGGAGAGAGAGGGGACGTGCATGCGCTGTGGGGGTTTGGGACGCGGGAGCCGCTCCGTAGAGTAGAGGATTCCTAGAGGAGAGAGGGAGAGGACGCGCATGCGCTGTGGGGATGTGGGACGCCGGAGCCGCTCCGTAGAGTAGAGGATTCCTAGAGGAGAGGGGGAGAGGACGCGCATGCGCTGTGGGGATGTGGGACGCGGGCGCCGCTCCGTAGAGTAGATGATTCCTAGAGTAGAGGAAGGGGGTGAGCGTAGGAGAGGATAGGGGTAGGGGGACGCGCATGTGTTGTGGGGGTGTGGGACGCGGGGGGCCGCTCCGTAGAGTACAGGGATTCCTAGAGGAGAGAAAAAGGGGTGAGCGTAGGAGACAGAGGGGGGAGGGGGACGCGCATGCGCTGTGGTGGTGTGGGACGCGGGAAGAACTAAGCCCCCTCCAAACGCATGCAAGCAAGATTAAGGAATGGGGTCAACCTGGGCGACAGACATCACCTGCCTAGCCATTGCTAAGCAGCCTCTCTGTGCTCTCGGCCATGACTCAAGGAATGGGGTCAACCTGGGCGACAGACACCACGTGCCTAGCCATTGCTAAGCAGCCTCTCTGTGATCTCGGGCTGCCTCTCTCCTCTAGGCATCCCTCCCCGCGGCGACCACACCCTCACTGCGTATGCGCGTCCCCTCCTCTCTCCCCCTACTACGCTCCCCCCTCTCTCATCTAGGCATCCCCTACCCGCGGCGACCACACTCCCCACTGCGCATGCGCGTCCCCCCCTCTCTTTCGTCTCCCCTACGCTCCCCGCCTCTCTCGCCTCGCGACGCCGACGCAGGCAGCGTTTGCTAGCGAGTTTCTTGGTTGAAAAAACCGACTGCTCGCGCTGCACAACCGTTCACTGGCCACCCCGTACATATGGCACTGGACCTTGACCTCCAAGGTAGTGCCGGTGGGAGATTTCTCCCTGTACGTTATTCAACATTAAAATTCTCAGCGTGCGCTTTAACTAAAAGTGGGCTGCGGGTCTGCGTCCAGTCGGAGTCTTCTGTCTCTCATTGCCCATTAACAGCGATTGGCATGTTCCAGTAGGAAACACCAGTCCATCCCTTCGTGCTTTGCGCCTCCCCAGGTTTCTCTCATGCGCAACGCTGCGATGAGCGCCAGCGTCAACACCGCCGCCGGTGTAAGCGTTAGCGCACGCTGCTTCGCATCTACACATGCTTGCCTTTAGCGGGAGGTGTAATTTTCGCCTTCGCTGTGCAGTCGCCATCTGACACTGCGCTGGAGCCGCTGCGCTTCTGACTGACGTTTGCCAGTGTGGTATAGCCATGGAGAAGGAGAGCACAAATGCTGCTCAACGGCGCAGAAGAGCGGAGAAGCTTGACTCATCGGATCCCGAAGTAGTTGCCTGGCAATTGGCGGTTGAGCTTGGGAAGAATGAACACAAGAAGTCTAAACGTGCTGCGGAGACACTGGAGCAAAGGGACGAACGTGTAGCAAAGCGGCGTCGCCAGGAGGCTGAGCGACGTGCCCGACCATCCTGCAGCAGGCAACAACAAGACGCCGTCGATGACGTCAAGGCTCGCCGATCGAGTGAATATACTGTGAAACTCAGCAAAAGCGTCAGTGCGACTCGGACCTTCGAGACGGACTTCGTAAACAATCCGTTTGGATAAGCTAAGAATAATCAGCTGAACCTATGCTAACGCTACGTATATCCTGGCATAGCCGAGCTAAGCCACTGCAACATTTTTTGTATGCATTTTCATTTTGCTTTATATACTCCTGTTCATTGTATTAAACCTGCTTTATTGTAACGATTCCCTTTCTATGATTCCGTATTGGCCATGAGGGTACGTTAAATAAATAAATTAAATTAATGAATAAGAGAACCTGCACAATGTCTATTGGCATTTGGCAGCTATAGCACTGTTTAACGTGGATGCACACGCGTTGACGCTTGGTGGCACACCTACATCCCGATGGCTGACGTCCATTATCAATGATTAAACAAACCTTTGTTTAATCATTGAGGTGGTAGTTAACGGGCTGTAGTAGTTTACGGGGAGAGCGTAATCAGTGAAAGCGGTGTGACAGGCAGAAAACCTTTGCTGATTGCACATATAATTTAAGCTAAGGTCGCCATTCCATGACATGTTAGTTAAAAAGTTATTGAATAACACGGCCGGACTAAAGGAATGACACAACGCGCGTCGTGTCTACCCTCTTGCCCGGCCGCGATTTTGTAGCGAGAGCTACACTGGCCGTATTCTCGCCGTTTCACTGTGGCCAGTGGCCGCATCGCGAGCTCAGCCGTTGTCTAGGAACCGCCGCAGACGGTAGTGTAGAGTGCCTCGATGAGCTCGTTCGCCTCCGCTCCGTTCAGAGTGGAGACAAGCGCGTCGTCTGCTACAGCGGTCGCCATTACTGATCCCAATCATCAATGCGCGCACTGCCAGCGCGCGGAATTCGCAGCCTTTTGCTGACGAGTAAACACACTTTGGGCTGGACTTGCCTTCGCAAACGCATAATCATTCACGGATGTTGCTAGTTATAGGTTTGTAGGCATGCATCACAGCTAGTAATCGAATATGTTTCGCGCCTAAAGGTGTTGCAAAACGTAATGACCCTCACCGCTGGCGCGGCCGCTGGGCTGCTGGCTGCGGCTGAGTGGTGCGCTGCTGCTTTGGATCACTGAGAGCTGCAGACATCACTATTCACTTTTATACTTTACGGGTGTATATGTTCGTTTGTTTATTTATTTATTTATTTTTACAACGCATACACACAGTATTTCCCAACATACATAAGCAGTGATAAATTTGCTGACGTGAGAGCCCTAAGGTCTACTCGCTGTTTAGCTAAATCTTAAAGCGAATAGAATTCGCGCGCAGGTTCCGAGGCTGGTGTTTTATGTGACCGATTGCCGGACATATTCGTCCTCGTGTCCTCCTACTGATTGCCTATATAAAATATAGCTATATTTCCTATTTCGAGAAAATACCAGCGAAAATGCGGTAAGCATCAAACAGTCGTTTAGCAATCGCAGCGGAAACGACTATACTCTGTGATGCTTCAATTTCACCACAATTTGCCACTTCAATTTACCACATTTACCACAAGGTGGGACCAACGGCAGCGTGTATGGCGCCCGGGCAACTGTCGGTGAGAAACAGCTCATATGAGCCGAGAAATTTGTACGTAGTACGTGTAGAACAAAATTTTGTATGGCATTACGAGCCCGTCCACTGCTTAAACCTAAGGCGCAATATCCAATCTTTATTTCTTTCAGGGATAAATTGATAATAAATCTAACTGAAATTTGAAATACATTTCCAGAGCCAGGGCAATGATCGTTTTTGAAAGTAAGCGTGGGATACGACATTATGACCAATACGTTTATGAAATTGCATTTGTAATTTTTACCTACGCCCACAAATCCATTCTGGACTTTTCTCGAACTTCTCTCATCGTAAAAAAAAGTGTTAAAAGCCCCCAAATTAAGACACACAGCATTTTCTTCAAAAAAAAGTGGAAAGATACTGTTTGGAATTTCAAGAAGTTTTCTGAGTGTGTTTAAACATATAAGTCCGAACAGACACATATTTTTTTATTGTTTTTCTTTTTTTGTTGGTGCATTTTATGGGCTACATAATAAACTTAAGCCCTCCAAAAAACCTTCTTCTTTGTTTAGGTGCTTTCTGAACATGCTCCACCCCGACATTGAACCACTATGCGCAGATTGTGCTGAATTTTCCTCGTTAAGCCACATGCTCTGGCAGTGCCCTGCGTTACAGGATTTTAAGAACGAAGAGGACTGGACGATGGCCATCACGGACCCCAGACCAGACGTCCAGCTCCAGGCTGTCCAGAGGGCCCTGTGAACGAGCAGAAAGGCACGGCCTCTCTGTTCCGACATGGGGCTAGCCGATGGCTGGGTAGGCCTACCTAGTAGGCCCACTGCCTAGCCTCTCAGGACCCCAAATAAAGTTGCTTGTCTGTCTGTCTGTCTGTCTTTCTTTAGGTATATGCCTGAATTCATCCAGCGGGTAGCAGCCAGTGGCCGTCCGTCTGTGAGTGTCTGGGGCGCAATCACACCGGCCGGCCTGGGACCCTTAGTGAGAAGAGAGAACAAGTTCACCGCTGACATTTACTGTTCAGTCCTGGACGATGTCATGTTGCCGTACCTCCTCAACGGACCCTTCCCTGACGGCGACTTCATTTTGCAGCACGATAACTCCCCTATTCACAAGTCTAGAAAAGTTGGGGCATTTCTAGAGTCTCGGTATGTGCACGTTCTTGAGTGACCTGCGCACTCTCCAGACCTCAATATTATAGAGAACGTGTAAGGCACCATTAAAACGTCAATGGCACGCCGGAGGCTCCACTGACTTTCAGGGGATGCGCTGTGGGCCGCTATAGAAGAAAAATGGGAGCAGCTTAGAGCCAACCGCGGCCTTTGCGCATCGCTGTACAGCTCTCTGCCAGGCAGGATGCGGGCTGTCATTGACGCTGCCGGAGAAGCCACCCGATATTTAAGCTTAAAAGCGCTCAAGATCGCATTTGCCGCAGAGCCGTGATCCATCCTTATTTGGTGTCGCAAAAAAACAGACCCGCCATTTTGCTCATCTTAATGCTGCGACGTCCACAAGAAGTATATGTGGTGTGAGATAATGTAATTTCGTTTTAGCTGTGCGAATTCATGGCCGTTTCTTTTTTTCACGAATAAACTGTGGATCTGTTCTTTGTTTTATCTCGCTCCAATGTGTCGTTTTATTTTTCACGCGGGAAAAATGCTGGGTATTAGTGTCTATAAAAACACGTAAATTAATTTTTTATTCCAGTGAGTTTTATGTAAAACAGTTTCATTCTGCCTATTGATCTTTACGTTTCAAAGTAAACAGTCCAACTGTTTTATATATTATCGGATGATAACCACTCACGCCGTCGCACGCCTGCGTTCAAGACCGTAAAAACACGGCCCACGAACACCCCTCAACACGCTCCCTCTAAAAATGCACGAGAAATTCCAACACTCGCTATGCTCATTACAGCCGACACGAAAATGTCTCTACTAACGCTGCGTTGTGAATTATTCTTAAGAAACGAAGAATTTGCTGACACTTCTAACTCGAAAATAACTTTTTATTACTTTCAATTCAAAGTTACGAAACTATTTTTCTTAAGTAATTTTTAAGTAATTCGATTATGAAGTGCACTTCACTGGCGTTCTAAATCTGCCGGTCTCCGAGTTGGGATACTGAAACTAAAGGTTGTATTGGCTCCAGGAAATGCACGACACTGTAAGCAAAGTTTGTTTCACGGCAGTGCAAGCTCGGCGCACCCAGGAGCGCGAGCAATGTAGCAGACGACGCGAAGCCACGCCTGCAGGCACTGCCGCGCCTGCGCAGGTTAGCTTCGATGCGCGGGTGCGCTGGCGGCAGTGGCGCTCTGCGGAGCGCGGCTATCGCGGCTACGCGCTCGCGCGTTCACCCTAACAGTACAGTGCCGGCCACCATCGGGACCACCTTGATCTTTCATTCCCCATCCCCCCTTCCACGTGCCGGCTTGTTGAGGTGACCTCCGCTGTTCAGCGTGGTTCACACGGTTCAGCGTGGCTGCGCTCCCACGGAGCGTCAATGCACCCGGTGCGGCCGCGCCTCGAAACTTCGCGGAGCATGCGCACATTGACCCACGGGTGATAATTCGCGTTGTCTGCTAAGCGGTGGGGGCGCCGCTCCTTAGTAGCCACCATGGTCGTGGCGCTGCGGTTGCTTGGTTGTTGTACTGAAAGAGCGCCGCACCAGTCTGTGTATGCGCCTCTTTGATTCGAAGGGTGGACGCACCACGTGCAATGGCGCCCCGCGGAGCATGGTCACGCTGAACCGTGTTCACACGAAGAGTTGACGCCACTGTGCATCACGAAGAACAGCGTGGACAACGGACATCCCTGCATGGCCGTTTTGCAATTTCAATGTTCTCCTTGCTGCCTATTTCTTGCCCATTCTGCGCAGGCTGAATATTCTATGTATATACCCTGAGAAGCTGTATACAGTCTTCGCTATGCCCGCTTTTTTCAGTACATCCAATAAAATGTTCTGATTGACACTATCATATGCACAAGTAATGTCTGAAAACCACTAATAAAAGCGCATTTTCTATTCCAGGTATTCTTACACACTAAGAATAAAAAAGGTTATCGTGTTAGCACCTCCCGATTTGAAATTCATTTTTAATTTCTTTCCAAAATACTAGGGGTCCGCGAATAGTGAAATTTCATCTCGAATCGAATTGGAATCGAATAGTGTCGATTGGTGGCCAACAGATTGAAATCGAAAATGATACGAAAAACAAATGATGTTATTGAAAATTGACAAAAGGAAAAAATAAATGAAATTGTCCTCGAGCACAATGCGGTGAGTGACTGTTACCAAAAGACTACAAATCGCCATGCCGAAACAGAAGCTGTTACATGACAGATTCAGGCTCTCTCATCGTCATGTTATGGTGTTTACAGCTCATCTGACAATGGTGATGCTGTGATCCATCGTCATGGATGCTCCGGACCCAAAAATGTTCGGGCGCCCTTTCATAGCAGCGTATTAAATGCGCGCCGGAACGGTCGTAGTTTTGAAACAAGTGGTGCAATGCGGCAGTGGTGACTGCATATCGTGAACAAGTTTTCACACGTGAAGCCAATTCCCGAGGGTTCCGCGGGACAACATCGGGATGTTTCATGGTGCGTGCGGCATAAGCGACCAAACGACGCAAGAAATCGGTGCCTTCGTTTCGGAAGTGAAGTTGTGAAGGGCTTGACGGTTCTTTTTTGTTCTTCCTTTTCTTTTTATTTTTTTTTAACAGGCGGAAGCGATATAACCTTTTTTAAAATAAACATGTGCTCGCTTTTGAAGCCGGATATCGGTGAAAGTTTGAACGAAAGATGTACTGTAAATACGTTAGCGTTAGTTTTAGCCACCAAACCCTAACCAAGTTGCACCAAAGGCCTTTGTCGCCTTATGGATATTCGTACTCTCGAATTATTCGAAACTTCGAATACTAGCTATTCGAAAGCCGAATCGAACTATTTGATTAGATGTTGTTCGATTCGCATTTTCAACTCGAATACTCACGCACCCCTACACAATACTGTTTTGTTTAGCCCATGTTTCCATTTTAATTTTTTTTTTATTTCTGGCATCTCCAACCTGCACAACACTGACGTAATTATGAGTAGTATATTGGAGTAAATGCTATCTTTGTCTCCCCGTGCCTTGACTATTTAGGAACACCTTAATTCGTCATCCACTGTCCGGTATTCGCTTGTGTTGTAAGCTTTTTTTTCTACCGCTTCCAACAGTGTGTCGTTTCTGTTATGTCCTCGTTTATTAGACATACTAAGAGGAACCTTATCTAAACCAGCGTCAGCACGCTTTGAAACGTTTTCTTCCACCGTCTTCCCGTGGGAATTCTCAAGCCACAGCTCTCCTTCCGTTGTGTTCTTCATACAGTTAGTCACTGGCAATTCCCTGGCCGATCTTTTCAAACGAATCGATTGTTATCATTCAGATGCAATTTAGAGCATGCAGCCTTCCAGTTCGTTTTCTTCTTCACCTATAATGTGTCGTTGCATTGTGGCAGACATCCTACCTACGATTTTATATGGATCCAATATGCGATAGGCACGGCATTCTGTTCCTCGTAGATTTCCGTCGCCTAACGGTCACGTTGATTTCAACAGCGGAGCTGTTTAAGCTAACCGTCCATATGCAATGCGTTCGGCGAAACTCTCCTAGCTATGACGTCACTTCGCGTTGCCTCGCAACCACCTTACCCATCTGCTCCTGGCTTCGCCGAGTTTCGCAAAAGTGTCCAGTCATGACGCCATTACTGCAATCACTTCTCCTCGCACCCAGTCGAGCTCCCGCAGCTGCATACGTGAAGCCAAGGCCGCGGCGTCATTGCGCATCTTACTTCGCAGCTGGCGTGGGCTTCGCCTAGCTGTGCCCAGCAGATGCGAGGGTACAGCTTCGCCATGACCTCACTCAGAGGATATAAGTAAAACTTTGCAATACAGCGATAAATCTTCGTCTTATCTAGCTAAACTCCGTAACACCAGCGAAAGCTAGCTAAGCCTTTGCTACATCGACTCCCAGCTTCCCTGTTTCCGCAGTCTTTCACTTCTAGTGCAAGTTGCCCACATTTCTTAACCAGTGCTTCGATCGATATCATGGATATTTTCTCTAAATATATATTCCCTTCTTTTGCTGACTTCTTCCTGGGGTCCACTACGACTTTTTTGCCACTCTATACGCCCGCGATTCTGCGCGTCGTTTCCCGTTTCCGTTCCGAATTTCATTTGTGCACAAGCTTTGTCCGTTTTTTTTTCATATTTCTGTCGTCATGTTGTGTGAAAACTCACCGTGATCCCGGTTTTTCCCCGCGCTATTAGGTGCGAAGTATTTCTTAGCGAACTGCATGTATTTTGCGCGTTTCTATCTACATATCTATCTCTCCAGACCCCTACGTCTGAGTGTTGTCGTGATCTCCTCCTCAAAAGGGGCATACAAAATTAGTATGAGAGGGAAGAGGCCTTGACGAATATGAATAACGTGAAAATCCCGTCACGTACGTCGTCAAACCCTTTACTCCAGACACGTGTGGCACATAGCCGTTTACGACGGGCTGCTGTATGCGGGTGTGCGCCACAGGTGAGTGACAGCTTATTATCTACCCACGAAAGGCAAGAACACACATTGGTGATTCAAATGAGAGAGTGTTAAGAAAAAACTTGCATCGGCCACGTTGACCCGACGAACGATAACAATAAACATCAGGGTGCCAGCAGAAATCGAACACGAGCATTTTGCGTGGCATTCAAGTATTCTACCACAAAGCCACGCCAGGTCTCGAAAATGCTTTGGAAAAAGACCCTATGAAGGCGTAATGTTGGTGAAACGTCAGTTGTGGTTGCAGTGCTGCCTATCTAATTTTATTAACATTACATATGTACCCCTATGATACAGCCATCACGTCGGGTTAACGTCACTTGTATGTTCAAGCGCCATCCATTAAAGTTGGTGTACGTAGTGCAGGGCTACCATACTCGGAAGCACAAGTGCTATATCAGCTTGCCGTTTGTGATATTGGTAATACCCATGCTGCCGTTGGCATCGTTACGCAACTCCATACAACTGGTTACGTAAAACATATGCGATTGTTCAGCATATGTCTGCGTACATTTATACATATCGTGGGTTTTTGCTGAAAAAGAAAACTTCCAGGACTGGCAAAAGTTTCCTGGAAGTTTTGTTATCAGCAAGAATCCACAAGCCAGACATTCCTTTCAGGGCAATTGTTACTGAAAAGGCTACGTGGGAACATGTCGTGTCAGGGTACCTGCAGGCGCAACGAGCCTCCTTGCACGTCGAAGACCCCTTTCTGGGTAGCTAATTCCTTAGGAGTTACAAACTTCTTGAGAGAAAACAACCCAGGGAACTGCCAGGCCGTCAGCGTTGATGTTGAAGACCTCTTCTACTCGCTCCCACACGATGAACTTATGAAGAGCGTCAAATGTGCATTTGTGACTTCAATGATGAGTATGCATTTTATGAGATGTAAAATTTCAGTAGAGGCCTTTCTA